>OZ038389.1:52510836-52538336 GCA_964036045.1 Eutreptiella sp. 'Long Island Sound 2002' | reverse complement strand
AGTTCTTTGCCGTGTTTTGCCGTTTGTGTGCTTTGTTCCTCTCTGCCCGTTGCTCTTAGTGTTTGGACTTGGAGTACAGGTGTACTCTTAACGGAGTTACCTTCACATTCACGCCATGTCTAATCAAGAGGCAAGAGTTGCAACAATAGGCTGGAGTGTTTGGTACAAGAGGGACGAGTAGTTCCCTGCTGTGTTGTGCCGTTTGTGTGCTTTGTTGTTAGGTTGTTAGGTTGCTTTGTTGTTAGGTTCCGTTTGGGCTGGGGTACTAGTGGGTAGGAATGGGGCTCATTCTTTGGGAGGATAAGTAAGGCCCACCAACGCAAAACAAGATACTGCCATCCGGTTGGGTTTGAGGCTGTACAAGTATAGGCGTCACCAACATTATTAATGATGCTTCTACCCCACAAGTAGTCACTTTGTTTTTTCCCAACTAATGTTTTTTCTTGCTCTCGGCAGTTGGATTTGGAGTATAGGTGTACTCTTAACGGAGTTACCTTTTATTTCGCACCATGTCAAATCGCTGGGAGCACGAGTTGCAACAATGCTTGGACACGGACATTGACTTCCCGGTGGCCGAGTTCATCAAGCTGCATAGCGAAGTCCCCCCGCGTACCATCCGTCGGCGACATGCGCAGTTGCGCGCCACGCTGATGAAGCGATTGCAAAAGCGCGCCGCACTTGGGATCCAAGCATCGACGGTGGCAAGTTTGAACACTCCTGAGTCCCAAACAGCCAAGGGGTCTTGTGGAGGCAAGAGGAACACCGCGGAGTCGCAAGCGGCCAAGGGGTCTTGTGGAGGCAAGAAGAACACCTCGGAGTCCCAAGCCGACAAGGGCAAGAAAAACACCGCGGAGTCCCAAGCCATCAAGGGCAAAAAGAACACCGCGGAGTCCCAGGCGGCAAAGGGTTCAGCTGGAGGCAAGAAGAACACCGCGGAGTCGCAAACGGCCCAAAAAGGCGCCAAAAAGCCCCAAAATCTGCGCAATGTGCACCAGCACCCCGAAACCAAGAACGGGCCGTATCTTGGGCTACGTGGCTCAAAGTCCGATTCCGAGGGCACCTAGTCCACCCGCAACCCCCCAGTTTATATGGTTTCCAAGCCTCGGAATCGCCCAACCAGACACGTAGACCCCCGTACCAGTGGTCACTTGGTGCAGCCGGACGGCCGGCCAGCCTACGCACAGTGGGGGCCAACGGTGGGTCCACCAGGGTCCCCAGGGCGGAAAAAATCTTTTTTCCAAAGTTGTTCCTAGACCACTTGGGATGCTCAAACCAGTGTTTTTAGGCCGTTCTGAGCCCGTGCTGGCGCGTTTTGGGTCATGAAAAATCCCAAAATGCCTTGAAAATGGGCCGTTTTGGGACCAACAATGGGTCAAAAATGGGTCAAAAACGCGTTTTTCCAAAAGTGATCCTGGACCATTTATGATGCTCAAACAAGTGGTTTTACCCCATTTTGAGCCCGTGGCGACGGGTTTTGGCTCATGGAAAATCCCAAAATGCCTTGAAAATGGGCCATTTTGGGACCAAAAGTGGGTCAAAAATGGGTCAAAAACACGTTTTTCCAAAAGTGATCCCGGACCACTTGGGATGCTCAAACAAGTGTTTTTAGCCCGTTTTGAGCCCGTTTTGACCGAGTTTAGCCCCTTCCACCACATGTATGCACCACTTTGTGCCCTTCGCACGTACCTTAGAGCCGTGTGGTGGAGCCACCTAGAGTTGGGAGAGGGGTGTAGATTAGAGGATATATATATATATATATATATATATATATATATATTACTACACCCCTCTCCTCTTAAATTTAGCTAACAACAAGCAACAACAACAACAACAACAACAAGCAACAACACGTCTCCTTGCCGTTTTGGCCATTGCTCCGTCCCAACGCTTCGGATCATTTGCCCATGTAGCCATCTTGGAGCCTAGGTGGTGGCCTTGCCAAATCCAAGTTTTGAGCCAAAAACTCACCGGTGGCAGCCCGGGGCGGTGGCGCCAAGTCGGGAGGTGCCCTCCCAAATCTGTGCAGTTTTGGGCCAAAAACAGCCATTTTCGCACAAAATAGCCCCCAAACCCGGGCGAAACGCCCTAACGAAGGAAAACGGTGGCCACACTGCACGTGCGGCTTGACCTCACCGTCTCAAAGAGCCCTCTAGTGCCCTTCAACTCCACGATATGTCCGAGAACGTCCCAAAAAGGTGCCAAAAAGCCCCCAAAACGGCGCAATATGCACCAACCCCCGAAAACCAAGCACGGGGCGTATCTTGGGCTACGTGGCTCAAAATCCGATTCCGAGGGCACCTAGTCCACCCGCAACCCCCCACTTTTTGTGGTTTCCACCCCTCGAAAAGGCCCAACGAGACGCGTTGACCCCCGTACTAGTGGTCACTTGGTGCACTCGGAGCGCAGCCCGGCCCGCGCACGGCCGGGGCCAACGGTGGGTCCACCAGGGTCCCCAGGTCGAAAAAAATGATTTTTTCCAAAGTTGTTCCCGGACCACTTGGGATGCTCAAACAAGCGTTTTTGGCCCGTTTTGAGCCCGTGGTGGCGCGTTTGGGGCCATGGAAAATCCCAAAATGCCTTGAAAATGGGCCGTTTTGGGACAAAAAATGGGTCAAAAATGGGTCAAAAATGCGTTTTTTCAAAAATGATCCGGGACCATTTATGATGCTCAAACAAGTGGTTTTGGCCCATTTTGAGCCCGTGGCGACGGGTTGTGGCTCATGGAAAATCCCAAAATGCCTTGAAAATGGGCCATTTTGGGACCAAAAATGGGTCAAAAATGGGTCAAAAATGCGTTTTTCCGAAAGTGATCCCGAACCATTGGGGATACTCAAACAAGCATTTTTATCCCGTTTTGAGCCAGTTTTGACCGAATTTAGCCCCTTCCACCACATGTATGCACCACTTTGTGCCCTTCGCACGTACCTTAGAGCCGTGTGGTGGAGCCGCCTAGAGTTGGGAGAGGGGTGTAGATTGGAGGATATATATAGATATATATATATATATATATATATATATATATATATATATATATATATATATATTACTACACCCCTCTCCCCTTAAATTTAGCTAGCAACAACAACATATATATACATATATATATATATATAGATATATATATATGTATATATATATATATGTATATATATATGTATATATATATATATATATATATATATATATATTATATATATATATATATATATATATATATATATATATATATATATATATATATATATATATATATATATGTATATATATATATATATATATATATTACTACACCCCTCTCCCCTTAAATCTAGCTAACAAGCAACAAGCAAGCAACAACAAGCAAGCAACAACAAGCAAGCAACAACAAGCAAGCAACAACAAGCAAGCACTTCTCCTCACCGTTTTGGCCATTGCTCCACCTCATCGCTTCGGGATCTACTCTACTCTAGCCATCTTGGAGCCTAGGTGGTGGCCTTGCCAAATCCAAGTTTTGAGCTAAAAACTCAGCGGTGGCGGCCCGGGGCGGGGGTGCCAAGTCGGGACGTGCCCTCCCAAATCTGCGCAGTTTTGGGCCAAAAACAGCCATTTTTCGCCCAAAACAGCCTCAAAACCCGGGCGAAACGCCCAAACGAAGGGATACGGTGAGTACACCGCACGTGCAGCTTCACTTCACGGTGTCAAAGAGCTCTCTAGTGCCCTTTAATTCCACGATATGTCGGAGAAACGGCCCAAAAAGGCGCCAAAAAGCCACAAAAACCTGCGCAATGTGCACCAACACCCCGAAACCAAGCACGGGGCGTATCTTGGGCTACGTGGCTCAAATCCGAATTCCGAAGGCACCTAGTCCACCCGCAACCCCCCACTTTTTGTGGTTTCCAAGCCTCAGAATCGCCCAACGAGCCACTCACACCCCCGTACCAGTGGTCACTTGGTGGAGCCGGAGGGCAGCCCGGCCCGCGCACGTTGGGGGCCAACGGTGGGTCCACCAGGGTCCCCGGGGCGAAAAAATCATTTTTTCCAAAGTTGTTCCTAGACCACTTAGGATGTTCAGAGAAGCGTTTTTAGGCCGTTTTGAGCCCGTGGTGGTGCGTTATGGGCCACGGAAAATCCCAAAATGCCTTGAAAATGGGCCGTTTTGGGAAAGTGTTTTTAGCCTGTTTTGAGCCCAAGATCGGGCGTTGTGGCCCATGGAGCATCTCAAAATGCCTTGAAAATGGGCCACTATGGGACAAAAACAAGTGAAATTTTGTGTCCCTTTTGCTACCGAGTGATGAGTCATCCTTGCTGTGTTTTGCCGTTTGTGTGCTTCGTTCATTGTGCCCTTTGCTCTTAGTGAGTGGACTTGGAGTACAGGTGTACTCTTAACGGAGTTACCTTCACATTCACGCCATGTCTAATCAAGAGGCAAGAGTTGCAACAATAGGCTGGAGTGTTTGGTACAAGAGGGACGAGTAGTTCCCTGCTGTGTTGTGCCGTTTGTGTGCTTTGTTGTTAGGTTGTTAGGTTGCTTTGTTGTTAGGTTCCGTTTGGGCTGGGGTACTAGTGGGTAGGAATGGGGCTCATTCTTTGGGAGGATAAGTAAGGCCCACCAACGCAAAACAAGATACTGCCATCCGGTTGGGTTTGAGGCTGTACAAGTATAGGCGTCACCAACATTATTAATGATGCTTCTACCCCACAAGTAGTCACTTTGTTTTTTCCCAACTAATGTTTTTTCTTGCTCTCGGCAGTTGGATTTGGAGTATAGGTGTACTCTTAACGGAGTTACCTTTTATTTCGCACCATGTCAAATCGCTGGGAGCACGAGTTGCAACAATGCTTGGACACGGACATTGACTTCCCGGTGGCCGAGTTCATCAACCTGCATAGCGAAGTCCCCCCACCTACCATCCGTCGGCGACATGCGCAGTTGCGCGCCACGCTGATGAAGCGTGTTTTTAGCCTGTTTTGAGCCCAAGATCGGGCGTTGTGGCCCATGGAGCATCTCAAAATGCCTTGAAAATGGGCCACTATGGGACAAAAACAAGTGAAATTTTGTGTCCCTTTTGGTACCGAGTGATGAGTCATCCTTGCTGTGTTTTGCCGTTTGTGTGCTTCGTTCATTGTGCCCTTTGCTCTTAGTGAGTGGACTTGGAGTACAGGTGTACTCTTAACGGAGTTACCTTCACATTCACGCCATGTCTAATCAAGAGGCAAGAGTTGCAACAATAGGCTGGAGTGTTTGGTACAAGAGGGACGAGTAGTTCCCTGCTGTGTTGTGCCGTTTGTGTGCTTTGTTGTTAGGTTGTTAGGTTGCTTTGTTGTTAGGTTCCGTTTGGGCTGGGGTACTAGTGGGTAGGAATGGGGCTCATTCTTTGGGAGGATAAGTAAGGCCCACCAACGCAAAACAAGATACTGCCATCCGGTTGGGTTTGAGGCTGTACAAGTATAGGCGTCACCAACATTATTAATGATGCTTCTACCCCACAAGTAGTCACTTTGATTTTTCTCAACTAATGTTTTTTCTTGCTCTCGGCAGTTGGATTTGGAGTATAGGTGTACTCTTAACGGAGTTACCTTTTATTTCGCACCATGTCAAATCGCTGGGAGCACGAGTTGCAACAATGCTTGGACACGGACATTGACTTCCCGGTGGCCGAGTTCATCAAGCTGCATAGCGAAGTCCCCCCACCTACCATCCGTCGGCGACATGCGCAGTTGCGCGCCACGCTGATGAAGCGATTGCAAAAGCGCGCCGCACTTGGGATCCAAGCATCGACGGTGGCAAGTTTGAACACTCCTGAGTCCCAAACAGCCAAGGGGTCTTGTGGAGGCAAGAGGAACACCGCGGAGTCGCAAGCGGCCAAGGGGTCTTGTGGAGGCAAGAAGAACACCTCGGAGTCCCAAGCCGACAAGGGCAAGAAAAACACCGCGGAGTCCCAAGCCATCAAGGGCAAAAAGAACACCGCGGAGTCCCAGGCGGCAAAGGGTTCAGCTGGAGGCAAGAAGAACACCGCGGAGTCGCAAGCGGCCAAGGGGTCTTGTGGAGGCAAGAAGAACACCTCGGAGTCCCAAGCCGACAAGGGCAAGAAAAACACCGCGGAGTCCCAAGCCATCAAGGGCAAAAAGAACACCGCGGAGTCCCAGGCGGCAAAGGGTTCAGCTGGAGGCAAGAAGAACACCGCGGAGTCGCAAGCGGCCAAGGGGTCTTGTGGAGGCAAGAAGAACACCTCAGAGTCCCAAGCCGACAAAGGCAAGAAAAACACCGCAGAGTCCCAAGCGGCCAAGGGTTCCTTCGGAGGCATAAACAACACGCCAGAATCGCAACGGAATAAGGGCATCGTTGGTGGACCCGGGCGAAACGCCCAAACGAAGGGATACGGTGAGTACACCGCACGTGCAGCTTCACTTCACCGTGTCAAAGAGCTCTCTAGTGCCCTTTAATTCCACGATATGTCGGAGAAACGGCCCAAAAAGGCGCCAAAAAGCCACAAAAACCTGCGCAATGCGCACCAACACCCCGAAACCAAGCACGGGGCGTATCTTGGGCTACGTGGCTCAAATCCGAATTCCGAAGGCACCTAGTCCACCCGCAACTGCCCACTTTTTGTGGTTTCCAAGCCTCAGAATCGCCCAACGAGCCACTCACACCCCCGTACCAGTGGTCACTTGGTGGAGCCGGAGGGCAGCCCGGCCCGCGCACGTTGGGGGCCAACGGTGGGTCCACCAGGGTCCCCGGGGCCAAAAAAATCATTTTTTCCAAAGTTGTTCCTAGACCACTTAGGATGTTCAGAGAAGTGTTTTTAGGCCGTTTTGAGCCCGTGGTGGTGCGTTATGGGCCACGGAAAATCCCAAAATGCCTTGAAAATGGGCCGTTTTGGGAAAGTGTTTTTAGCCTGTTTTGAGCCCAAGATCGGGCGTTGTGGCCCATGGAGCATCTCAAAATGCCTTGAAAATGGGCCACTATGGGACAAAAACAAGTGAAATTTTGTGTCCCTTTTGGTACCGAGTGATGAGTCATCCTTGCTGTGTTTTGCCGTTTGTGTGCTTCGTTCATTGTGCCCTTTGCTCTTAGTGAGTGGACTTGGAGTACAGGTGTACTCTTAACGGAGTTACCTTCACATTCACGCCATGTCTAATCAAGAGGCAAGAGTTGCAACAATAGGCTGGAGTGTTTGGTACAAGAGGGACGAGTAGTTCCCTGCTGTGTTGTGCCGTTTGTGTGCTTTGTTGTTAGGTTGTTAGGTTGCTTTGTTGTTAGGTTCCGTTTGGGCTGGGGTACTAGTGGGTAGGAATGGGGCTCATTCTTTGGGAGGATAAGTAAGGCTCACCAACGCAAAACAAGATACTGCCATCCGGTTGGGTTTGAGGCTGTACAAGTATAGGCGTCACCAACATTATTAATGATGCTTCTACCCCACAAGTAGTCACTTTGTTTTTTCCCAACTAATGTTTTTTCTCGCTCTCGGCAGTTGGATTTGGAGTATAGGTGTACTCTTAACGGAGTTACCTTTTATTTCGCACCATGTCAAATCGCTGGGAGCACGAGTTGCAACAATGCTTGGACACGGACATTGACTTCCCGGTGGCCGAGTTCATCAAGCTGCATAGCGAAGTCCCCCCACCTACCATCCGTCGGCGACATGCGCAGTTGCGCGCCACGCTGATGAAGCGTGTTTTTAGCCTGTTTTGAGCCCAAGATCGGGCGTTGTGGCCCATGGAGCATCTCAAAATGCCTTGAAAATGGGCCACTATGGGACAAAAACAAGTGAAATTTTGTGTCCCTTTTGGTACCGAGTGATGAGTCATCCTTGCTGTGTTTTGCCGTTTGTGTGCTTCGTTCATTGTGCCCTTTGCTCTTAGTGAGTGGACTTGGAGTACAGGTGTACTCTTAACGGAGTTACCTTCACATTCACGCCATGTCTAATCAAGAGGCAAGAGTTGCAACAATAGGCTGGAGTGTTTGGTACAAGAGGGACGAGTAGTTCCCTGCTGTGTTGTGCCGTTTGTGTGCTTTGTTGTTAGGTTGTTAGGTTGCTTTGTTGTTAGGTTCCGTTTGGGCTGGGGTACTAGTGGGTAGGAATGGGGCTCATTCTTTGGGAGGATAAGTAAGGCCCACCAACGCAAAACAAGATACTGCCATCCGGTTGGGTTTGAGGCTGTACAAGTATAGGCGTCACCAACATTATTAATGATGCTTCTACCCCACAAGTAGTCACTTTGTTTTTTCCCAACTAATGTTTTTTTTTGCTCTCGGCAGTTGGATTTGGAGTATAGGTGTACTCTTAACGGAGTTACCTTTTATTTCGCACCATGTCAAATCGCTGGGAGCACGAGTTGCAACAATGCTTGGACACGGACATTGACTTCCCGGTGGCCGAGTTCATCAAGCTGCATAGCGAAGTCCACCCACCTACCATCCGTCGGCGACATGCGCAGTTGCGCGCCACGCTGATGAAGCGATTGCAAAAGCGCGCCGCACTTGGGATCCAAGCATCGACGGTGGCAAGTTTGAACACTCCTGAGTCCCAAACAGCCAAGGGGTCTTGTGGAGGCAAGAGGAACACCGCGGAGTCGCAAGCGGCCAAGGGGTCTTGTGGAGGCAAGAAGAACACCTCGGAGTCCCAAGCCGACAAGGGCAAGAAAAACACCGCGGAGTCCCAAGCCATCAAGGGCAAAAAGAACACCGCGGAGTCCCAGGCGGCAAAGGGTTCAGCTGGAGGCAAGAAGAACACCGCGGAGTTGCAAGCAACCAAGGGGTCTTGTGGAGGCAAGAAGAACACCTCGGAGTCCCAAGCCGGCAAGGGCAAGAAAAACACCGCGGAGTCCCAAGCCATCAAGGGCAAAAAGAACACCGCGGAGTCCCAGGCGGCAAAGGGTTCAGCTGGAGGCAAGAAGAACACCGCGGAGTCGCAAGCGGCCAAGGGGTCTTGTGGAGGCAAGAAGAACACCTCGGAGTCCCAAGCCGACAAGGGCAAGAAAAACACCGCGGAGTCCCAAGCCATCAAGGGCAAAAAGAACACCGCGGAGTCCCAGGCGGCAAAGGGTTCAGCTGGAGGCAAGAAGAACACCGCGGAGTCGCAAGCGGCCAAGGGGTCTTGTGGAGGCAAGAAGAACACCTCAGAGTCCCAAGCCGACAAAGGCAAGAAAAACACCGCAGAGTCCCAAGCGGCCAAGGGTTCCTTCGGAGGCATAAACAACACGCCAGAATCGCAACGGAATAAGGGCATCGTTGGTGGACACGGCAATACGCCAGAGAAGCAGCACATCAAGGCATCGGGGCGTCGTCATTGCGGGGTCGTTCGTACAGTGTCTCGGGAGTTGTTCCGTGCTAATGCATCATCGCCGTCCAACATTTCTTTGAAGTCAGTTCGAGAGTATTGGCTTGATGGTTTGGACACTTTGTACTCACCACTTTTTGATGCACTTTGCTACCGGTGTGGTCAACTCCTTTGGGGCCCAATAGGTGGGGGACACAAGTTTACGGTTCCACGCAATACTGACGAGATAAGTACACAGACTTTGTTTGCCGTGCCACCCACCGATTTGGTTACAAGTGGGATATTTGCATTCCGCAACGAGATGTTCGCCAATTACTTGAAGTACAAAAATGCACCGTTTCCAGTTCCCCCGCGATCTCCTGCACGTAGCACAAGTCGCTTTGTGGTGTATGACACTCCTGTTTGGCACTCCGCTACACGTATGTATGCTTGCCACGTTTGTAGCAAGTATTCCGCGAAGTATGACCCCATCAACTATGGCTACACTTTGGATGGAGACATCCATTACAATATCCCCTCAAAAATTGCGGACCTCACCGAGTACCAGAAGCGACAAATTGCACTTGGGGCCCTCTACTCAAATACGCTGAAGCACGTGGATCTTCGTCACAAGCAATGGCACCATGCAATTGGTACCGTTGGTGTCGGCTGCAAGCCAAGCCAACACTACAATGCACTTTATGGTTTCATGACAATGAAAGAGGATATTTTGCGCGATTACCAAAAGCCCAAGGACAGCGAGCAAAGCAACCGTCAAATGAACCAAGCGTTGTTGCTGCTAAAAAAAATTCACCCTTTTTATTCCCGATTCTTGGCGCACTATGAGACATTGTACCGATACTTGGAGAATGCGGCCACCACCATGGGCACATTGACACAGCGTTCGTATGAAGACAAGTACGGGAAACGATTGGAATACCATTTACAAGATGAGTACGTTGCTTGGGCTGTGGAGTGTGATGCCCCACGGAACATCATTCCGGATTTTGCTCCTCACTCGGACAAAGTGGGCTTCCTCCATCGGACACCCTTCCGGGGAGCGGGTGGGAACGTGACCACAGCCGCTCAATCGTTGGCCAATGACACTTGTTTGCATTTTAACGACCCCAAGTTGGAACCGTGTGTATGGCCCGATTTGTATCCTGGCGGCGTTGGTGGATATACCGTAGGTTGCGGCATTGGATGTGCTGCCTACTACCGTAGTCGTTATCTTGCCTTTGATAACCGATGGCGTCGGGACCGGTGGTGGTCCTTTTTCCAAGTGAGCAAAGAGATGAAAAACCAATTGATTTGGAATCAACAAAATTTCAAGGCTCAACGTGCGGATCGGGCAGAGGACATTACTGCAGCACATTTGAGAAGTGCAAGGAGTTCAACGGGTCCCAAACCGGCGCCAAAAAATTCTACCTCACAATCACCACAGTCGTCCTCGGAGTGTCCGCAAGGAAGTCAATGCACCCAGCCGAGTCAATCTTCACAATCCGCAACCCAAAGCACCCAATACCCTCCATCTAGTTCCCAATATGCAGCAACGTCAACAACATCGCCATCAACTCCGGCTAGCGGTCAAGGCAAAAGGCCGCGTGCATGCTATCAAGACGGTGTAAATTCTATGAACCACAATCTCGAGCGTGAGGGGACCGATAAAGGTACGGCCGAGCTCAACCCGTATTATCGGTATGGAACTTATGTACCTTCCAAATTGGTTGGAACCCGTTCTTATTGGGCCTCGCGACATTTAGATCTTACAGCCATGAGTCGTGAACTTGGCAAAGCGGACCTTTTCATCACGTTGACCATGAATGACAACTGGGCCGATTTGCAAGCTGCTGTGCAAAAAGGGTGCCGTGCAGGAGCTGTGTGGCCTGGAGAATACCCCAGAAACACAGGGCCAAACAAGCCAATCCAAGATGGCCACGATATGGAGGCTTGTGTGGCGTTTCACAAGCGGGTGGAGATATTCAAGCGAGAGTTCTTGGCTATTGGCAAAAATGGTCCATTTGGAAAGGTGCGGGATTATTGGTTTCGATTTGAATATCAAGAGCGAGGCCGGGTGCATTTGCATGGCGTGGTATGGTGTGAAGCCAACAGCATTCCGGACGATGTGGTTTGCGCAACAATGCCCCGTGAAAGTGACGGCTT
This sequence comes from Eutreptiella sp. 'Long Island Sound 2002', assembly GCA_964036045.1. NCBI lineage: Eukaryota > Euglenozoa > Euglenophyceae > Eutreptiales > Eutreptiaceae > Eutreptiella > Eutreptiella sp. 'Long Island Sound 2002'. The sequence continues at coordinate 52,526,934 of OZ038389.1, read as the reverse complement.
TGATCCAAAGTTCACAGCATACCTACGGGATCTGTACAAGGAGTGCAACATGGTGCATCAATGCTACCCCGACAAGTGTTTCAATATTGGTCGTGGGCGTGTATGCACCAAGTGCAAGTCAGGTTATCCCTTTAGTGTGCCGCAGGAGAGAGAAGAATTGGATGACAGTGGAGTCCGCTTGCTTTATCGCAGATATGAAGCCGAAGATGCATGTGTTGTTCCACCCAATCGCCGATTGTTGGTTCGACTCCAGTGCCACAATAATGTGCAACGGATAACATCTTTGGGTTGGGAATTATATCTCGCCAAATATCTCACAAAGCCAGCAAAGTCATTGACGGTGCCCATCACCATCTCGCCCGATGCAAGCGATGTGGAGCGTTTGCTCAAGTTGCGTTCATTGGGACGCATGGAGAACGGCATGATGCTCTTAGGAATCCATCAATGTCGAGGTAGCCGAGAGGTGGTATGGATTCCTACAGATCCATGGCCTAAACTAGGACGGCTCAAGCGTCGAAAGCATCTCCCAGACGAAGATACGTCCACAGACGTTTGGTATTTGGATCGCTATGACCACTATTTGGAACGCCCCATTGCTGCCATACCCATCAAGTACCCCGACTACTATCGCTATTATCGCCGAACACAACGTGAACCCGGAGACTCCACAGCTATAGCAAGCAATCCAGCAGAGGACTTTGCATATGATTCTCCTTCTAGCGATTCCGATGATGCAGTGAGCGGAGATCGTTTTCAAGCCAATGTACGCCCCGATGAGGGCAATAAACCATATTGGTGGCCATCACCACCAGAAAAGTTGGAGAAGACATTCACGGACGAGGTGGGAAAAAAGTGGATTCCGCGAAGGCGAACTGCGATCCCAAGGTGGAACTTTTACCTCCCGTATGGAGAAGATGCAGAATTGTATTTCTTGCAAAAGATATTATTGTCACAGCCGTTCACAAAAGCAGACCACGAGCGGAAATTCCTTTCATCCAACAATGTCACTAAAACATACATGGAGGAGTGTATTCATCGAGGATTGTTTCGTGGTTATGAGGAAGAGGCAAGAGAAACTTTAAACAATGCCCAAGCACGTGGCTATTCCGTTGAGCGTTTGCGACTTCTGGCACAAGTTCTTATGGCCGAAGAGATCATAGACTCCACCTTCCTCAATACCTACATGTCCGATTTAGATGAGCTTGAAAAGCACCGGTTTGGAGAAGATGAACCAGCAATGGCCGAGGAAGCTGAACTGGATCCCCAATTGGCGGAGGAGTTAAGGGCATTCATGGATGCTGACGACACGCGTGCAGCAGAGGCACTTGTGAATGCTTTGAACCAAGGGCAACGCCGGGTATTTGACATTTTTATTGCACATTTTCAACGGCAACCTCTGGAGAATGGTCCGGATATTTCCCCGCATTGCCGCACATCAAGTGGAAGTAGTGTTGCGCAATTGTGTGCTGTTCTCACAGGGGTTGCGGAAACCGGCAAGTCTTATGTCGTTCGCTTGCTAATTGCCAAGTTAAGAGCGCTTGGTTTCAGCATCCTAGTTTGTGGTTCTAGTGGGGTAGCCGCCCTAAATGTTGGAGGACGCACAATCCACAGCCTGTTCTCATTATCTTTGGACTTGGAGTGGCAAATAAAAGAAAGGCACAACCTTGTGGTGGATGATTCGAACTGCCGATATGATTATTGTCGATGAGTTCTCCCTCTTATCCAACAAGCTCCTTCACACGCTCCATGATGTGCTACACAAGGTACGCCGCGACAAGCGCAATCCTTTTGGTGGCATTACAGTGCTCCTCGTAGGTGATCCATTGCCACTACCCGCTGTTGATTTGGATATCTTTGACAGTGCACTCTTTCGAAACCATTTTGTTCCGTTTGTGCTGACGGACGTAACGCGCCAAGACGATGCACATTTCATTAACTTGCTGAATCGTGTGCGGATTGGAGAGGAGAGTGACGAGGACCACTTAATTCTGCAGCAACGCATAGCGCTAAATTCCGATGTGTCACTACAAGACTTGGAGGATGCCCCCATGTTGGTTGGCCGTAGAAATGCTATGAACCGATGGAATGAACATTTCATGGCTCAATTGGGGTCAAGCATTGTTACGTTCGATGCTAGCTACGTTGATATGGGTGGTGCCCCTACCAATCAAGCAATGTGCGACTACATCAATTCTCGCAATCGTCGTGTGCTGCCTCAGCAAGTGTGTGTCGCAGCGGGCATGAGGGCACGGCTTATTCGCAATGTGTCCATTGAAAATCGACTCGTTAACTCGACACTTGTTGTGATCAAAAGATGGTCGAATGATGTCATTGTGGTAAGCCCGGTGGGGCACGCAAGGGAGTACCCCATCTGCCGTTTCCAGCAAATTATTCCGGTGTACGGCCCGTTCGTGCAAGTCAAAATAATCCAATTCCCTATGCTTCCCGGATACTCATGTACCGTGCACGGTACGCAGGGCTGCTCTTACGACCGCGTATGGGTGGACATGGCAGCTTTCTTTGCCGCAGCACACGCATATGTTGCTTTATCACGCGCTCGTTCACTCCAAGGCCTATTCATCCTCAATTACCGTCGTGACGCTTTCCTTGTTGATCCGTATTACGTGCAATTATGGGATTGGTTCGTGGCCACAAACGTGTTGTCTCCCAAACCACCAAGCCAAATCCCTCCTTATCCACGAAGAACATTTACAACATCACTCATAATTGGAATTATGTGTGTCCATCGTGCTTGGAGTGTCGTAAGTCAACTCCCACAGCGGTTGGATGCTCGGATATTGAAGGTCAACATGCTCCACATTATCCAATATGTGTCATTTCCATACTGGTCGTATATTGAGAGACAATTGCGTGGAGACAAGCTGTCTTTGGACATTGATGATCTAAACGAGGATGGAACGGAGCAAATCCGCAAACAAGGACGACCGTTTGGTGCTACACGGCAACCGGCACAAGGCTTCAAACTATTGGACGCGTGTAATAATCCACGAGTGTTTGCGGCCCAAGACTTGGCTCAAATGTCGGTTGTGCAATTGCGGACATTGTGTGCTGCACATAAGCTATCAACTTCTGGAACCAAAGCCCAGTTTCAAGAACGCATCCTACAAAAGCAAAACCACATTCAACCTCCATCATCTACACCAGCGCCTACACATTCACAAGGACCTGTACGACTGGTGCCGTCATCCATCGATGATTTCCCCCATTTGCAGCCACGACTTAATTACTTTGGAGAGGATTTTTGGCCACAAGAAAGAAGCGATACCACGGAGAACAATGTGCACTTATTGGAGAGTGCATGGTTGTCTTGCGCGGCAGTGCAATGCTTACTAGAGGTCTTGTTGCCACAGGGCAATTCCTCCGTTAAGCCGGTCATCCAAGATGTGACATTGGCAGTAATAATGCAACATCCTCCGACGTCGCGGGTTGTGTATACTCTGGGAGATGCCCTACCCGTACTACTCACCTCGCAGCACTCCACTGTTGGAGTTCACTACGTGTTGGTCACGGACATTTCCATTGTAGACAAGACCTTGGTCGTCCACGATCCTAAAGATAACGCATCTACCTGTGGCGCATGGTTCCGGGCAATTATGAGTAAAATGGGATGGTCTTTTACATGGCATCATTATGGAACTCAACCCGATTCCGATACATGTGGCTTCCGAGTCGTCATGCTCGCCATGCAATGGTGTCAGACCAATCGACTCACCGGGCAACTGCCACGGTGGTTCTTGACGTATTGTGCAAGCGTTCGCCAGCTTTTTGCCGACGATACGAGCAGCTTGCGTTCTACGGTGAATACGTTTCAAGATTGGGCATATGAAGATGCTTTGAGAGAGTACGATGAACCAGTGGACTGGGCAATGACGGAGGGTGGGCCGCTTCCTACCGTCACCAACAGCGACATGGAAGCTGCAATTCGCAACCCCCAATCCAATTCAGCAAGTGGTCTGTCTTCAACGTCCAAAGCGCCGCAGCCTCCGCATGCGTCAACCCGTAGGAAGAGTGGGACAAGTAAAGGGACTACAGGGGCAAACCCACAAACCACACCGGCACAGACCACTCCTACAAGAAAAATTCCAAAGTCAAAAAAGACAAATATGCCTCCACGTACCCGAACTTGTGAGCCACCACCCTACCAATCGCACCGTCAACCACATCCCAAGAGTGGACACGAGGCCGACCAAAGTTCTCGCAAACATTCCTCAAAGAAGCGGTCATCCAACTCCGAGTCCGGGCCAAGGTCCAAGAAGAGTCGACCAGAGGACCACGAGCAGTCAAATACTAGACGCAAGAGATCCACTTCGAGCCGTCCTTCCGAATCAACAAGCCAAGAGCCGCCAACAGCAAAACAACGGCAAGAAAAAGCTCCGGTAAATCATGCTACACTATCCGAGAACGAGATCAAGAAGTGGTTAATCCTTATCACGGACGAAAATTTAAGTCGACGAAAACGCCGCGAGCATGCTTTGCACTTCTTGGGAGCCGCAGATAGTACCCTGGTAACATTACAGTACCGCACTCTCAGTCTTCAACTGCATCCCGACAAAAACCCGTCGGACGCACTAGCAAAGCAACGATTCCAAGTTCTTGGGTGTGCAAGAGACATGTTCCGTTAGCTAACAAGTTGCCATACATGAGGCATTGTCCTTATATTATTTCTTCCAAACTCGCTAATGCTCCTTGTATGGCGCCCACCAACACGGAAAACTTCTTTTGCATGTATTACACATTTGTTTCATTCTTGCGTGCAATTGCGTGTCCTCTAAAATTGTAATTTTAATTAGCATTCAAAAGGTACGATTAACAGACTTGCAATCAATTCCGCTACATTGCAAATTTGACAAACCTACGTACAATTAGTGCACGACGTAGGTTGCAGGTGTACTCTTAGCAGAGTTACCTTCACTTATTAGTACACAACGCAGGATGCAGGTGTACTCTTAACGGAGTTACCTTCTCTTAGTTGCAACAGAACTACGAGTCAAGGTGTCCTTTTCAGGGAGTTCCCTTCGTTTACAAGCAGCAAGCGTACAAAGGACTCATCCACGTTGTGCGCGCACCTTCAATTGTTGCAAACGGTTTGTTAGAATCCTCTCACACAAAGGGTGATGCATCTTCTAAAACATACGGAAAACATTTTGGTAGCAAAGCGGGTGTACTCTTAACGGAGTTACCTTCAATTATTTTCATCCATTTGCCAATCCATAAAAGCAGGGTACAATTAGCGCACGGCATACAATGCAGGTGTACTCTTAACGGAGTTACCTTCACTTATCATTAAACGACGTAAGATGCAGGTGTACTCTTAACGGAGTTACCTTCTCTTATTTGCAACAAAAGTACAAGTCAAGGTGTACTCTGCACGGAGTTACCTTCATCTACTTGCAGTAACCGTCAAAGCAGTCATCCACGTTGTGCGCGCGCCTTCTATTGTTGATAACGGTTTGTTACAATACCCTCAAACAAAGGGAGATCCATTTTCTAAAAAAAACGGTGAACATTTCGGTAGCAAAGTGGGTGTACTCTAAACGGGATTACCTCCCCTTATTTTCGTCTCTTTCCAACCATTTCATTTGCCAATCCATACAAGCAGGGTACAATTAGTGCAAGAGGTAGGATGCAGGTGTACTCTTAACGGAGTTACCTTCACTTATAAGTACACGACGTACAATGCACGTGTACTCTTAACGGAGCTACCTTCACTTACTTGCAGCAAGAGCACTCGTTTCCATCACTTACGTTTATGTTTCAAACTTGCGTGCCTTGCATCATGATGCATCATGACTCGCATGGAAGCCGCCCTAAAATTTTGTCCGTGGTGTGCAAATGACAAAAAGGGACAGAGTTGCCATTCATGCACCACTACTCCGAGGCTATGTTCTAGTACGACTATCTAAATCTCACACATTGCCGTCCCCTCTTTCTAGGTGTATTCTTAACGGAATTACCTGCACTTCAATAATGGACAATGCGCCCACCTGCCCTGTGTGCCAAGCCGAGCTCATCCCTAAGGTTAGGGGCTCAGCGACTCCAAATTTTGACCGAGCTTTCCTGGCATGCCCAAATGACAAGCCGGACAACCGTCATCAAGGGGCTTTCAACTGGACAGAGCCGCCAAAACATGTCCCACATGACTGGCCGTCATGTTTGTGCGGAGTGCCAGCGCAGATCAAAAAATGGGGCACAACTTACTCCTTCAAGTGCTGGGATGAGTCCCCTTCGGGATGTAAGTTCTCACGCGGCGCAACCACAGTTCCGGACCTCCAGCATCGTGATTGTGTTGCATGCGGTTGGGTGTACACGCCAGAAAGCACAACTGAATGTGTGCCCGTATCATCTCCATCAGCATCGACATCTCCCATGGATTCAACACCACCGCGCAAAATTCCACGGCCAAATCCCGCAACACCAACTCAAAGTTATATCCGCCCTCATGACTTGAAACACAAGGCCGCCATACCAATTACAATGTACGAAACCGAGGATTCGTACATCATACTCGCTCGACATGGAGTCACAGGTACAGCGGATGCCAATGCCGTTACATTGAACTTCGAGAGTCCAAGGGGTATACCTCTCAAAGCTATCGTCCACGTGAACGAATTGCAATTGGCACATGAAAGCCAACACCGGGGACAACCAATGAGGGCACGGAGCCTCACAGTTATCACCGCACCATTCAATTTCCAAAACCAGTTCATCCTAAGCCGACTAAGGAAAGCAAAGCAACTTATATTGTACTTACGTTCAAGAAGGAAAGCGGCAAGCTTGTGTCCTTCTAATGTGCTTCCTTGATGCAATTGAATGCCTAATTCAATACATGTGTGCGACATGTCGTGCCACACTATATTATTCGTGCACTGCCGCCGCAATTGTGCGATCGAATATGCATTTCTTCCATACTTGAATGGTCCAAGAGCCTCCAACTTCATCAGATGATGATGCGTGTAGCGCTTCTCAATAGGCGAACATCAACATTCACGTGCTTCGTCCCTTTGCACATTTCACACAACAGTTCGGCCGCATGAGAGGTTCCGTTGCAGCTAGTTTTATCTTTGAAGTTCTCTTCATTTACAAGCAGCAAGCGTACAAAGGACTCATCCACGTTGTGCTCGCACCTTCAATTGTTGCAAACGGTTTGTTAGAATCCTCTCACACAAAGGGTGATGCATCTTCGAAAACATACGGAAAACATTTTGGTAGCAAAGCGGGTGTACTCTTAACGGAGTTACCTTCAATTATTTTTATCCATTTGCCAATCCATAAGAGCAGGGTACAATTAGTGCACGACATACAATGCAGATGTACTCTTAACGGAGTTACCTTCACTTATCATTAAATGACGTAAGATGCAGGTGTACTCTTAACGGAGTTACCTTCTCTTATTTGCAACAAAAGTACAAGTCAGCGTGTACTCTGCACGGAGTTACCTTCATCTACTTGCAGTAACCGTCAAAGCAGTCATCCACGTTGTGCGCGCGCCTTCTATTGTTGCGAACCGTTTGTTACAATACCCTCAAACAAAGGGTGATGCATTTTCTAAAAAAAACGGTGAACATTTCGGTAGCAAAGTGGGTGTACTCTAAACGGGGTTACCTCCCCTTATTTTCGTCTATTTCCAACCATCTCATTTGCCAATCCATACAAGCAGGGTACAATTAGTGCAAGACGTAGGATGCAGGTGTACTCTTAACGGAGTTACATTGCACGTGTACTCTTAACGGAGCTACCTTCACTTACGTGCAGCAAGAGCACTCGTTTCCATCACTTACGTTTATGTTTCAAACTTGCGTGCCTTGCATCATGATGCATCATGACTCGCATGGAAGCCGCCCTAAAATTTTGTCCGTGGTGTTCAAATGACAAAAAGGGACAGGGTTGCCATTCATGCACCACTACTCCGAGGCTATGTTCCAGTACGACTATCTAAATCTCACACATCGCCATCCCCTCTTCTTAGGTGTATTCTTAACGGAATTACCTGCACTTCAATAATGGACAATGCGCCCACCTGCCCTGTGTGCCAAGCCGAGCTCATCCCTAAGGTTAGGGGCTCAGCGACTCCAAATTTTGACCGAGCTTTCCTGGCATGCCCAAATGACAAGCCGGACAACCGTCATCAAGGGGCTTTCAAGTGGACGGAGCCGCCAAAACATGTCCCACATGACTGGCCGTCATGTTTGTGCGGAGTGCCAGCGCAGATCAAAAAATGGGGCACAACTTACTCATTCAAGTGCTGGGATGAGTCCCCTTCGGGATGTAAGTTCTCACGCGGCGCAACCACAGTTCCGGACCTCCAGCATCGTGATTGTGTTGCATGCGGTTGGGTGTACACGCCAGAAAGCACAACTGAATGTGTGCCCGTATCATCTCCATCAGCATCGACATCTCCCATGGATTCAACACCACCGCGCAAAATTCCACGGCCAAATCCCGCAACACCAACTCAAAGTTATATCCGCCCTCATGACTTGAAACACAAGGCCGCCATACCAATTACAATGTACGAAACCGAGGATTCGTACATCATACTCGCTCGACATGGAGTCACAGGTACAGCGGATGCCAATGCCGTTACATTGAACTTCGAGAGTCCAAGGGGTATACCTCCCAAAGCTATCGTCCACGTGAACGAATTGCAATTGGCACATGAATTGCCAACACCGGGGACAACCAATGAGGGCACAGAGCCTCACAGTTATCACCGCACCATTCAATTTCCAAAACCAGTTCATCCTAAGCCGACTAAGGGAAGCAAAGCAACTTATATTGTACTTACGTTCAAGAAGGAAAGCGGCAAGCTTGTGTCCTTCTAATGTGCTTCCTTGATGCAATTGAATGCCTAATTCAATACATGTGTGCGACATGTCGTGCCACACTATATTATTCGTGCACTGCCGCCGCAATTGTGCAGTCAAATATGCATTTCTGCCATACTTCAATGGTCCAAGAGCCTCCAACTGCATCAGATGATGATGCGTGTAGCGCTTCTCAATAGGCGAACATCAACATTCACGTGCTTCGTCCCTTTGCACATTTCACACAACAGTGCCGCCGCATGAGAGGTTCCGTTGCAGCTAGTTGTATCTTTTGCCACGCACATTGTGGTTCCATGCACTTACATGAATGTTTTGCAAATGAAAGGGTGAAATTGGATTTGCTATGATTTTACCACAGTTAAGAGCTAAAAGGTTCCATATTCCGATTAATTAGAATCCGCAACACCGATCCGCAACAACAGGTCGAATATTTCAATTAATACACCACATCCATCCACGAGAGTGGATGTGGTGGGCGAAGCAAACACCCGCTAGAGGGCTAGTAGCTTCACATTGTCATAAGTGGACCTATCTTGTAGCGGAGAATTGCCTTCCGCGGGCCATCGCCACAACGGCCGTCGAAATATGTCGACAGGATTTCGGTGAACGCACGAAAGGAGGAACGCCGGCCGCCTCCCCCTCTACTTCAGAGGGCCGGCTTTTCTTCCCACTGGGCTCCGAAACGACGGACCCAGCGCTCTGTTGGTGAGTGGGCCCGCACACAGAGCGCTGGGTACGTCGTTTCGGGGCCCTGCGCTCTGTTTGTCAGTGGCCTTGTTCGCAAGTGACAACAGAAAATTCCTCCATGGGCGCATGGAGGGGGCCATTACCCACAACGAGGGCCCGGTGAGACTCGTTGTATGGGAGTTATTGTCCATGCGGCGATGGCAACAGGGTAGGTCCGCTCGCTACGGAAGAAACACCAAAATTTGTTGCCATTGCTGTTTGGATAATAACTAATGTTTACTTGACTACCTTGCAAAAAAGGTACATACAAACAGTCGTACACAACGTTGTGCGCGTGCCTCGAGAGAACTTACAGTAACATCTCGTTTACAAAGCAGTTGTACTCGTAACGGGGTTACCTTCACCTATTTTTGATATCATTTCAGACCATCCATGGCAAAGAAAATAGATATACAAACACAATCACTCAAAAAAATGGTAATCCATTTTCCAAATCGTAAAGTGAACATTGCGTTATGACAGCAGGTGTACTCTTAACGGAGTTACCTTCAATAACTTTCCATGTCATTACAAACCGTTCCTCATGAACCACGTTGTGCTTCCATCTTTTCCCTCACTTCATTCATGCTCGACTTCCATGGCACCCGTCAAGGTGTACCCTTAACGGGGTTACCTTCAACAACAAGGGTGACGTTCCATTTAATGAAGCAAACACTCGTATCACTTGCCACCCGCATTTTTATTTGCTTGCACAGGGGGCATGATTCACTGATGATTCAACGACACTTCCTCCATTATCTAAAGCAAAAACTGGAATCATTTGCTACTTCCGAAAGCCTGCAACTTCGCCGCATGATGTTGTACGTAGAGTCAACGTTCACTTGCATTGTCCAATTGCTATAAAAATACGATGAGACATTTCACACATGAATTCCACCACATCAAAATTGGCGTGTCAAATGTTCGTATCATTTGCCACGCACAGGTGTACTCTTAACGGAGTTACCTTCTCTATTACAAAATGCATGCTGCAAATTCGTTCACATTGGCCAAGGTTCGGTCACTACAAGAAGCAGCAATGACGGCTACGCTTATTATGGCCAAGGAAAACACAGCAAAGCAAGAATTGACCTTCACGGGCGAGTTCAAAGGTTCGTCAACATGGATTACGACATGGGGCCGCTTCGAATTCGCCGAAGATGACCACATCCTTCTACATCCAGAACCACATTGCCAAGGCCAAGTGCCTTACGAAGGAAAGATCACAACAACATCTGACGATGTTGCACATGTGATGGTGGACAACGTGTGGGGCATCCCAACGGGGTTATACAGTTTGGAATACGTCCCGGACATGATGCCTGCCGAGTGGGTCAAAGGTGCGCTAGAATTTTCACCTCAGCCTGAGCATACATTGCAAGTGTTGGCGTCAGGAAGCAATAACAAGCCACTCAACCCCATATCCGAAGACACCATCCAAGCCGTTGCAGCAGATCTCAAATTGGAACCGTCCCAATGTTTCGCCCTACAGACCGCCATGCGTTCAAAGGTGTGGGCATCCCAACTCCTCATATGCTCCCCAACAATGCTCTCCAGCATATCAATTCCTGTTCGTTTCGCGTATTACAACCATTACTATACCCGGTTAAATAATCAAGGCGTCCCCGAATTCCATGCCATTCTCAATCTCCTACTCATTCCCTATGTGTTGCAGGTGACTGCCATAATGGGGCCCGCCGGTTGCGGTAAATCCCATGTTTCCTTGGCCATCATGCAAGCGCGTTTCCTTGCAGCGCAATGCGTGTTGGTCACAGGTCCTACAAACACTTTGGTGGACAATTTGTGCGATGCCTGGGCGACAACCAGCGGTCTCACCGGTCCAGCAATGGTTCGATTGTACTCCAAGATTCAACGAGATTCCGGAAAAGCAAATGAACTGTACTGTGCCCATGCACTCGCCGTAAGTTACCGATTGACAGTGAAGGAAGTGTTGCACAACGCAACCTTCGTATTCGCAACCAACGCCCTTGCCTTGTCACCCTCTCTACAGGGCGATTTTCACCACCACATTGTTGATGAAGCCGGACGCACCAATATCCCTATGGGCATAGCGCTCACAGCATGTGCAAAAAACATCACCTTCATTGGTGATTCAAATCAGTTACATCCCCACACAAACCTTGAAAAGCATTACGCAAATGAGCTTGAATTAACAACAGAGGACATGTCACGCCTCATCGATGACAGCAAAATAAGCATCTTGCAGATGTGTGCAGCAGGTTTGGTTCCACATGCATGCATCATAGAGCAACATAGGATGAACAAGCGCTTGACGGATTTCATCAATATATTTTTTTGTGGACTTATGGTCGGTTCGGGAGGAGGACAAGAGCCCTCTTACACACTGCCAAACAAATCGTGCATCAAACGTATCGACACATCAGCCAATGCTGCATTCGTCCCAGTCGATGAACTTTTCAATCTTACCTGTTCCGCATTCCAACCTCGTGTTGCCACTTCCGCGTTTTCGAGTATTGCAGCTCGCCACGTGAATGACGTCTTGCATTACGCACAGAACAATTGGCCAAAAGGCAGTGTTGCTATCATTAGCAATCACTACGAGCAAAATCGCTTGAACAAAGCGCTATTTTCTTCCCATGAGTCCGTGTCCGCCATTGACACTTTAGGTAGGTTCCAGGGAAGTCAAGCCGATGTCGTCATACTAACCTTGGCTTCCATTCATCCAGGTTTCTTTACCGAAACCACACGACAGTATGTCGCCTGTTCGCGCGCGCGTCAAGCATTGATCATTATTGGTGAGATCGCGAAATGGAAAGCGCATCAACAGATTCGCCCACTTTTTGAGGCCTTGGAGGCAATGCAACAAAACGCTTCATTGCCCACCACCCGCGTACACACACTTGCGGCCTTGCCCAAATTCGTGGACAACGCATGTTCCATTTTGTCCAACGATTGGGTCGTTTGTCAATGGTCTCCCATGAACGATTGCTGTATGAAGGGAACCCTCTATCATGACACCATCATGTCGTCCATTCAAGCATCCCTTCACAATCATTTCAATTCATACTTCACAGTGAAATTCGGACGCATCCTTCTGCCCGACTGTAGCTGGTTGTTTACCAATATATTGGCCTTTCCTGTACCCGATGTTCCACAGTACCAGTCCCTTATTGACAGCATGGATGCTGCAGTCTTTCACAATGTAGAATGTCGCCAACTATATGACTGGGAGAGGGAGATTCTACGGGAGATCCCACAAAACTTCCGCAAGACTCTCACCCGTCAAAATAAGCGTTACACAATTACAGTACAGTTGGTCCAAGCTCTGTACCACAATTTCTTCACCAAATGCCGTTCCGCATTCCACCATAATCTCCTCACTCATTTATACGGATTGCTTCCGCAGCATGGTACATGTGATCAAACCACCCACACCCATGGCTCAAACATCTCTTCCACCATTTGCACTTGGTGCCATGTGCTTTCAACACCATCACTCACAAGCCAAATCACAGGCTACAATGCCCCACAAGTGCAGGCCGATCTCATTCACACCTTCATTACAGACGTGGCCGCAGATGTAACATACTTTGAGCCAACAAAGATTGCCGTGGGATGTCCTTTACAATTTTTCAAGATGGCAAGGGAATTTCTTCCCTTTACCAAATGGCAAATGAACGATGATAAGGATCATCGAGGCTTCCCCGGTGGTGGCCGTAGTGTGCAACCAACCCCTCAAATTGCGAAGCTCTTTACACAACTTCACCTGCAATCGGGTAATGCCATTTTTCGCAATGTTTTCAATGACACAACTGCAAGTGCAAAGCCTCACATCGATTCTGATTGTTTCCAACGCAATAGGACTTTCCTATGGCACTTTGGACCTCCTAGCTGCCCGTTGGGGAAATTCGAAGTACCCACTGGAACACGCTGCATTGTATGCTTTTGATGCTGCATGCACTCATTCCGTCCCATTGATGGGTCGTTATAGTTTGTCTATTCGCTCGTGGAACTAAGCGTCCATGGCATGCACCATGGTGTTGTTGTCCTCGCTTTGGTGGTCACAGTGAACCAACAAGGAACATATTATTGTCGGCTACATGCGGTGGTGGCCGTATTGTGCAAATAACCCCTCAAATGGCGAAGCTCTTTACACAACTTCACCTGCAGTCAGGTAATGCCTTTTTTCGCAATGTTTTCAATGACACAACTGCAAGTGCAAAGCCTCACATCGATTCTGATTGTTTCCAACGCAATAGGACTTTCCTATGGCACTTTGGACCTCCTAGCTACCTACGCCGGGGAAATTCAAAGTACCCACTGAAACACGCTGCATTGTATGCTTTTGATGCTGCATGCACTCATTCCGTCCCGTTGATGGGTCGTTATAGTTTGTCTATTCGCTCGTGGAACTAAGCGTCCATGGCATGCACGATGGTGTTGTTGTCCTCGCTTTGGTGGTCACAGTGAACCAACAAGCAACATATATTGTCGGCTACATGACAAATCATATGCAGCACATTATGTCTTGGGTTGCACGACCCATCAACACTGAGTAAATGCATGACACAGTCAGAGAATTTTTGCATGCCGCCGTGCGGTGCCTCTTTTCGCTTGCGTGCTACTCAGTGGCCTTTGCAAGATTGTTTTCTACATTTCCCAACAATGGTGTCCCTTGACCGGCATAGCAACCATCAATTCAATCAAACGAATCCTTTGGCGACATCATTGCCAAATTCCATCACTCACTCACTCACATATATGTGCCATAGTATGCTGCAGTAAGCTTCCGGGAGCAAGTGCACTCTTATCAATGTTATCTTCCCTTCAAAATGACCTCACACATTCGATCGTGACAATGACCAGCACACCCCTCCTAACTTGCAAGCAATCTTGACTTCCATCATACATGACAATTTGTTCCAATAAACAATCCGTCCAGGGGTGATCAATTGTTTGATTCATCACTATATAATCAATGCCCCGCACCAAAAAAACGTTGCACCATTACCCAATACACAAGTACGATGCTTTTCCACCCATCAAGCCCAAAGCTTTTGCCACAATTAGTCATCGACGCCGCTTTCATTGGCATGATGCGACATGATTCCACAAAAAATGGTACTATGCACCATTCCACCAAATTCCCAAAATAATCATAAAGGGTAGGCGTACAAATCCGTCACTATAACCTCCATGATGCGATCCAAGTCAACATACCAATTTCACATGCAAGTGAAGTCTCCTGCACGTCACGTCAAAACAACACCCTAGCCACCGTTTCCATGCGGTACACTGCAAGTTTTACAAAGGGTCCATTAACCAAATTGTTTCACGGCCTATTGCACCATCCATACACGTCAGCCAAGCCCATCTTCCAGCCACAACAGGAATTTCAAGCAACCACTTCCTTTCATCAGTCCCAGGATGCTCAAAGTAGGGCGTGAAGTCATCAACGCCTTCACTCCATTGCATTCCGCATTCATTCGTCTTCCTATGTGTATTCTTAACGGAATTATCAGTCCCAGGATGCTCAAATTAGGGCGTGAAGTCATCAACGCCTTCACTCCATTGCATTTCGCATTCATTCGTCTTCCTAGGTGTATTCTTAACGGAATTATCGTCACTACAAAATATGGACAATACTTCAACCTACTACGAGCCAAGCAACTATCACCCACAATGTATGCCCTGCGTCAAGAACACACAAAATCGTCAAATGAAACGCAATATCAAGATTGGCATGGTCACGACGCCAACATCATTGCGAGATTTCCCGAAGGATCTCATGATGCTAATCGCAGAGTACGCACAGCAAATAACCTCACTCAGCAAGTCGTGCAAAAGCATGTGGATAATGCTCCATGGTTCGCGCATCATGAACACTGACGCATGGAATTGGGTGACGAAGGATTTCAAACGTATGATTAATGTGCGTCACCTCATGGCTCACTTCAACGACAATACGTTCGCCTCACTCATTGCGGCAAAGGAATATATTGACAACCTCACCTCCGGTTTCTTCGTCGGTTTGTGCGATCTAATGTTGTGGAGCGATATATCCGGACCATATGCAAGCAGTGCAATACGGTCAATTAACACAACATTGCGCTCCTCATCACGTACACTGCACACCCTAAATTTATCCTGCTACATGCCGTCTTTGTGCGCCTCGGTCATGGCGGAGAACCTATTGAATTGCACATCTCTCACAACTTTGGCTCTGAGTTTGCGCATCGCAAAGAATGAAGACGGGTTGGTAGCTTTTATGGACGATAACACATCTAATCGCCTCTTCAAAGACGTTTTCTTTAAGGGCATGCATATGCTTAATTTACTCCACCTCGATCTCTCCTCTGGGTCCATCACTAATAGTGGTGCATGCGCGTTGGCAAATGATTTGTGCAACGCGCAAACACTTACCCACATGCATCTGGACCTAGGTTACAACAATATAGGTCCACTTGGGGTGGCGTCTTTATTTCGTTTGATGGGACAATATAAAAAGCTGCAAAGTTTCTATTTGAACGTCTGTGCAAATCAG